>FMBT01000816.1:0-12278 GCA_900095095.1 Fragilariopsis cylindrus CCMP1102
TTGAATGAATTAAATTCATTTATCATGATGCCACATCGTATTTAATTCGAATTAATCATTCGTCCCAACAAGATTCTAAATTTCCTGGTCGATTTACCTATATCACCTATACCAATCAAAATTTAAATATTCTTTGAACAATGATAATTATTGGAATGAATCAAAAATTATCAAAACAAATATAATTTATTACGACATAATGGTGCAATATATGCATTAAGTCAAGCTTATTTTCGGTAAACAAAAACAACAGAAAAGTAAGAAGCATAAAAAGAAAAAGACTCTTCAAAATAAGAACAACGAGAAGAAGATTATATTATCAATAGTGATCTAATATTACATACAATCAAAAATGGTATAGGTTATTTACGTGATAATGCATTATTAAGTCCACCACCTGGTAGTAAGAATAATTCTGATAATATGGTATGGCTAGCAGCATGGGAACGTACTGATATAAATGATCCACAATCCATACCCACCACCGCAAAATTAGGTGGTGCTGGATTAGCTTTAATATCATTAGGATCCTTATATCAAATAGATTCCAATCAAGTTTCTCTAAAAAATGAATTACGTCCAATTGGTAACTTTATTGAATCATTACAAAATATACAGGATGGTAGTTTTACCTGTAAATATCAGTGGTCAACAGGGAAAGATGATTCCTGGCAATCCTTATATTATCCTGGTGAGGCAGCATTAGGATTAGTGATATTAGCTGAAATTGAATTAAAAAATGACACGAACGAAAACTCGAAGAAACAACGTGAACATGAACAACGTAGTAATCATTGGATGCAATTGGCATCGAATACATTATTATATTTAGAAAGATATAGAAGAAATCAACAATTACATCAAATTGAACCAGATCATTGGTCATTATTAGCAACATCGAAATTATTACCATTACTAGATCAACAACGAAAAAATGTACTGTCACTACAACGTAAAAAACAATTAGATATCGAATATTGGTTAATATACAATCATAGTATAAAAGTTGCAACATCCATGGTCTCCGATCATACTACAAAACAATTAATTACAAATCATGGTTGTTTTTCATCGGATATGAGAACATGTCCAACATCCACACGTTTAGAAGGTTTATGTAAGTACTGTATATGATATAAGTAGTTAGTTATAATAAATAGTGTATGCTTATGTTATTATTAAAACAACGAAATTAAACTAAACTCACCTTGCTCTCTCTCTCTCTCTTTTTGTTGCTTCTGCTCCATTTCGCTGTTTTGGTCTTGGTCTCGATTCCATTTCATTCCCATCAACTCTTCCGTTTTCTCTTTTTCTCACCTATACAACGCTGTATTGATCCATATTGTCCTTCGCGATCGCACTGGACCTCTCTCTCTCTCTCTATGTATACCTTCTTGTTCGCTTCATTACTTTGTACTTCATAATCGATTGATCGATCGATCATCATCCATCATTATTATTGCCCGTTGCGATCGCATTATTGGCCTATCTATATCTATCTATCACACCCCCGATCAACATGCACGATTATGTTGACTCGTTCGTTCGTTCGTTTGTTCGTTCCCATCCACAATTTCGTCACCTGTTCCCTTCGGTTTCATGTTTCTGTTACTTCTTTCCTTTTACTTTTTCTAAAACTTCAGTGGCAACATTAACATTTATAAAAAAATCTGAAATATATATGGGTGATGAAGGTTTGGAGGATGGTACAACCGAATTATTACGTGATAGAATTGAATATGATGTTGCAATGGGTATACGATTTTTATTAAATGCACAACATAAATCAAATCATCATAATATGCGTGGTGCTATGCCTGGTAAATATGTTCCACTTATTACTACTACTACTACTACTACTAATAGGAGTAATTTAAAAAAATTAGTCGATATTGATAATGGTGATGAAGAAAATGAGGAGAAAGAAGAAGAAGAAGAACAAAATATGACAACAGAAGTTCGTGTAGATTATGTACAACATAGTATGTCGGCTGTTATAGCATATGAGTCGTACCTATTAGAAAAACAGCAAAGGATTATTGATGATGAGAGTGGTAGTAGAAAGAGCAATTTTAAAAACAAAGTTCGGGGTGTTGCTGATTATATAACCAAACATATTCGGTCTAAGATTCATTATAAGAACAATCCCAATGCGACCAATGATACACTTGCTAATTTTGCTTTATTGGGTATACTTATGTTCTTTGTTTTGATCATTATATATATTGCATACATGCCATCATTATTATCATCGTCATCATTAAAAAGACTTTTTAGTACACGAAGAGGTAAGAGAAGAATCAAAAGAAAGGATTAAATTTAAGAAATTCAATTAAAGATAAATACTGGTAGTAATAATAATAGTAATAATAGGAGTTACAGCACACGTTAAGGTTGCGTTACAATTACTTTATTTGTTTGTGATTGATGCTCTAGTAGTGACTTTAGAATCCTCTCTTTTGTGAAATTATTGTTTTTACTTTTTCTCTATTCATATTGTGGTTTTTGCTTTTTTTCTTTCAAACCAGTTTGAATTTTATTATCGTATTCAAAATCCAACAAACGTCTTGATAGATTCTTGATAGATTTTGTTCATCCATCATCCACCGTTTTCAATGTCACCAGAGTATTCTGTCTTCGGCAATAATGTTTTCGGAGAATTATTATTTGTTATTATTTTAAAAATCGTGCAGAAGTCAAAATAATGACAAGTTTCACTTCACGCGAATGACCCTTCTGCCCCTCAACGGTGAAATATGCTGATTACCAGTCAAATTGAACGTACTAAAAAGTTTGACATACTGTGATAATATCTACGAGATATGTCTAAATAAAAGCATTAATCTTGGACATAGTTTTCCAAAAACTATGCCCAAAGTATTAACTAACTGCTTGCATTCAATTCTTATGGTAAATTCTAATAAATATATTTGCAGAACGAAAAAACAACTAAACACCGAATAATAAACCACGAAGAGGTAAGCTTTGCGTTTACCCCCCCCCCCCCCCCCCTAATACAGTCAATATCATGCTGTGTGATATCGCTTAATACAGTGTAACAGTCTATAGATATGTTTTCTCCAAGAGTGTTTCGCTATTATTAGAGAAGAAAAGAGTAGTGTCATATTGTAAAATTGGTTATTTTTTATATTGTTACAGTTACGTGTACATATCTATATCTATTATTATTTAGAACAACATCAAAAATAGTAGTGATGTTACGGTAGTTATCAGATTCAACCCTAACTAACGGAGTTCATTTCCATTACCGAATTGAAATCGAAGTCGAATCGAATCAAATCGAAATCAAAATCGAATACCGCTCTACTCTCTTACTAATCTCGAACTTTAAATGATCTTGATGATAAATTCATCTGAATAAAATGATCATAATTACTATCTTCTAACAATAATATATCATTTATATCAGATATTCTACTATTGTTACTGCAACTCTTGCTCTTATTCTTCATGGTCCATGATAGTCTTTTACTCTTCTTTTTGAGGTGAGGACATGATTGAAGTCGTCGTAGTCGTTTCCTTTGATAATGCTGTGTCTTGTTCTTGTTGTTGTTGTCGTTTTCGTCGTCTGTAGTACTATCAATATCAGCGATACTTAGGCTTGTATTTGTGCTTGTATGTAGGCTTGTAGTTGCGCTTGTATGTTCACTCTTATCGATTGTTCCAATACATTTCGATCTTATCATTCGTTGTTCTTGTTGTTCTTTGATTTCTTCAAAATCAGTAATACTATATGTACATGAACTATCCATACTGAAAGAATCACTTCCAGTCGTTAAGTCCCATGCGGATATTTTATTGTATTCGTTAGAGTGGTAATTATTATTGTTGAGTGACATACTCGATGGTCCACCACTATAAACACGACCAATATGATAATCATAAGAATCGTCGTTAGCAGTTACGACAGAGATTTGATACGTAACTTTCGATGCTTTACAGCCCATGATATTATGGAGTATAATATGATACTTGTTACTGAAATTCTTCTTTCTTCGATTTGATTTGATTTGATTTGATTTGATTTAATAATGAAAATGCTTCTTGTTTTGTTTTGTTTTGTTTTGTTTTTGTTTGCCTCTACCAAATATATATATATA
Source organism: Fragilariopsis cylindrus CCMP1102 (assembly GCA_900095095.1). NCBI lineage: Eukaryota > Bacillariophyta > Bacillariophyceae > Bacillariales > Bacillariaceae > Fragilariopsis > Fragilariopsis cylindrus. Next base: position 4,122 of record FMBT01000816.1, read on the forward strand.
CTGTACATTGTATACGATTAGAATTGATTGCTGAGCGTTGAGCTCACGTTATTTTCTTTTCGTCGCTCCTCGGACAAAGTAAAATAACAAAGAACTCGTACTTGAAGAACTTGTTCGGACTATGTAAGGCCATCACGTTATTTAATATTTAGTACTCGCGAACCCCGCGGCATGGTGATTGCTCAAGCAATATTATGCTTCTTTTATGAGAAAACAGAGGTTTCCTTGAACAATGTTCGTGATGTATGTATGTTGTATTCGACGAACGCGAAGACCGAATACTGTACATAGTAATAGTATGATATTGTCAAAATGAAATTTGCGCCCTTTTGGGCGTCATATATGCCTTTTAATAAAAACTGCTTTAAAATAAAAAGCAATAGTACACCCCACCCCGCATACAGAATATGTTGAAATACGCGGCGGTAATGGGCTGGGCCAGAAAACTGCTTCCAGGATTAGAAGAATAATGAATACCGTAGATCGTGCATTTCTTCGAGCTCAGTCACGAACAAATGCAATAAATGATAGTAGTTGGTACTTTGAGTCATTAATCATAATAAATGAGACGCGCCATCCTCTCAACCCTAAACAAACTTGAATACTGTAAACTTCATTCACACATCGCTCTCATTCTCTTTTTATATTATATTCTTTACAATTTATTTATTAATAATATTCCTACATACTATCAACTAGCACAAAAAAAGAAGAAAAAAATCTCCAAGAAAGAAGAAGGATTATAACTAAGCATAATATACTGATCATGGGGTGTCATTTATCGAAGGTTACCGTTCAAGCTGTCGATCAATCATCGAAGGTCACCGTTCAAGCTGACGATCAAAAAATTATGATAGGTCGTGTCGTCGGTGATCCATTGAACATGTCATTATCCGACATCAACGACGACGAAGTATCTGCATTGGACTTCATAACAAGCAGTTACCGCTCTTCCAGTACTACTGCTGGTTCTTCAAGTACTGACCTTTACTCTACGCTACCACATAATATATGCATTAAAACTCTTCCCCAGTAAATCAATCTTCTTCTAGAAGTACAACATACTTATAGTCGGTTGCTGTTTGAGAACGAGGCAACAATAATAATATATAGGATGTTATATCATTCATTTGTACTAGCGTACAGTACGTGTACTAACGTGTAATTACTATCACTGTACATGTAAGTGGATTAATGTCAGTAAGGGTTATTCAAACAAACTGTTTATAATATCATCAATACAGTATACAGCATATTATTTATCAAATCTAAAATCGATCATGGCATACAAGTAGAACATCATAGTAATGTAAATATATTGTGAGGATTCGATGGATTCGTTGCTTGATTAATATTATATATAGATAAAAGACAAAAATGAGACAACAGGGGATACAGAATATAGTGAATGATCTTGAAAAATAAATAAATGCATTCTGTAAACATTTTCTCTAAATATTAATTAATGTATACGATATTCCAAATATAGTACAGTAGTAGTAGTATTATTAAACCATTATTATTATTATTATTATACATTTGTCTCGTTGTTGATATTCGCCTATATTTTTTTTGACTTTTGGCGTCCATGATTTCTGTCTTCTACACCTTTTTTTTGGACGCGATCGACGTATTTAGCTGTTTGATGTTGCTGCACCCTGTGTTTGATGGTGTTGCTATTCCTATTGCTATTGCATTGCTATTGCTATTGCTATTGCTGCACCGTATTGTTAATGTACTAATTTTAGCCTTTAGTTAGTATCAACAAAAGATCATTTTTTGAGTTTCAGTCTTATCATTTTGTTTTGTTTCGTACCGTATAACGATTTTTCTCATCCGATGCTGGTGTGTGTGTTGCTGTCCGTTGTTTGTTCTTTTATTTCTATTCTAAGAATTTCCTTTATCTATTTATTTATTTCAGTTGGTGAACTGAATGGTACTGAAAGCGTAGTAATTGCTCTTCATTTTAGGTCCAATGCAGACAATACTTCGTCGTCGGTCGTTGTGTCGCCGTTGTTGTTGTCGCTATGTATCATCGCTGTCATAATGGCAACGGACCGCTGACGATGACAACGATGTGTTGAATTTTTTTTTTAGTTTTCTTTTCTTTTTCTCGTTCTTGTGCTTGTTTTTTATCTTCTTGATTTGCCTGTTCTTTGAATAATTCGAAGACACTTTTTTTTTAATGCTCCGGGGGCTCTCTTGTGGTTTCCATAACAAAATTGATGAACTACGTCTGAAAAAATCAGTACTTGTTGTGAAGTCCAATGCAGATACACGACGACTCTCACTACTTTTATTACCGTCGACGCCGACGACAACGAGGGGAACCTTTGATGCGTTGCAACCCATGATAATATTAGTTTAGTAGTAATTCAATAATTTCGTCTTGTTTCTTCTTTGAGAAAGTGCTTGCTTACGTGTATTACAGTATTTGATATATGTTAGTTAGCTGATGCCCGATAGAACTATTTTTGCGAACAGGGACTAACGTTATAATGGGAGGATTACAATACCGTATCTGCTAATGGTTAACACAATGAATGTATGAAGTTGTATGCGAAGGATTGATGATTGTGACTTTGTATGGGGTTTTAGTATATCGTTTCTTTTACGTTCTCATTTCAGAGCGAAGAATGGAAGAGGCGTTTAGTTTTTATATCATCGTATTTTTGGGATGTTGAGTACGTGACAGTACACCACTGCCTGTGCATGAATGTAATGTACTTTAGTACTATTATGTCCCGAGCTTTTTTTGAGACACTTTCTTAGTCGAGTCAGTCGAGTCAAAAGCAAAAATGGAATCTCCGTCGTTGAGCTTCATATATGTGAATTAGCCTGAATCACACGGGATCAAAAATTCCTTTTTAGCGTACATATTAATTTCCAAGTGTGCGGTAACTTACTGTACGTATGTACGTATGTACGGCATGTATTATGATTCATTCGATTCTAGTAGCTACACTTTGTAGCTAGCATCATTATACGGATAGAAAAGAAAAACGGCGGCGGCAGGAAACCTGACACTTATCTTATTAGTAGTGCAGTAGTAGTAGTAGTAGTAGTAGAATGAATCATTTCTTTTTTCTATTATTAATACAGTACATAATATTTATTATTAGCTATTTACATTTACAGTGAAATCCATCACACATGATACACGGCATTCCTCTCTAATAATCCCGATTGAATCGAATGAATCCCATCGAATCAATCTCGTTCTATAGTATTCTACTTGTACATCTCTCTCCTACCGAATATGAAATGATCTTGAGGATAAATTCACTTGTAATAAATGATCATAATCATTTTTTTCAAACATTAATATATCATATATTCCAACGGTAGTATTATTATTAGTAGTATTATTCTTGGTCTTGCTAGTATGTTTTGTCTTCCGCGTCCATGATTCTCTTCTATTTTTCTTTTCTGGAACTGATGAACGTCGACGTTGCTGTTGTTGCCGATGCTGTTGCTGTTGATGTTGCTGTTGATGTTGATGTTGCTCCTTATTGTTGTATTCGTTTATATCATCATCAGCGTCGTCGTCATTTTGAGTTGTTTCGGTAGGTGAATCACTTGTGCTTGTGCCTATGCTTGCTCTTGATGCTGTAGTTTTATTCGTATCGATTGTATCATATGACGATACTCTCATTCGTTGTTGCTGCTGTTGCTGTTGCTGTTGCTGTTCTTTGATTTCCTCAACACCATTGTCATTGTTATTATTATTATCTTCAGTATTAGAAGAACCAGCAGTAACACCAGCAGTAGTACTGAAAGTGTTATTGCTTTTTATTAAATCCAATGCAGATACTTCGTCGTCGTCGATTACGGATAATGACATGTTCAACGGATCACCAACGACACGACCAATCATAATATTATGATGATCGACGCTGTGGGCTTGACCGGTAACCTTCGATGATTGACACCCCATAATGATCAATATAATATAGTATGTTTAGTTAAAATTCAAATCCTTCTTCTTCTTCGAGATTCTGAAGTTATTTCTGGTTGCTTCTATATATAAATGTATTCTTACTTTTAATGAACGAAGTGAGTAGTAGCAGTGGAGGTAAATTAATAATCTTATGATTCTATGATGGATAGAATAGATTTACGGATGTCGAAGTGTGCTAAGAGTCGAAAGCCGAAGCTCAAGTCGCTACAAGACGTTGTCTAAAGTACAAATTATGAGAATGTTGTATTCGGCGGAGGGAGGATGTTTCTCTTTCAAAAAAAAAGTGGATGTACAATATACTCGATAGCGATAAGGCGTTGATCTCGAACTTTCAAAATTAAAACAGATAATGCTGGCGTCTAATCTTGTCGTTAATTGCGAAGTATTCTTGGCGCGAACAAATACAAATGCTTTCCGTAGGTATGCATTTTTCTGTTATGGGAATGCACATCCACGAACGAAAATAATTATGACATAGAAGCAGTCGTTCTTAGCATAAGAACCAAATAAAAAGTATGCCTCACATAATTGTTTTTGTCGACATGTCGCATCCACGAATCATCGTTGAAAGAAGTTAAGTAAAAAGAGGCATATACCAGTAATTGTTCTAGCGAATCAATTGAATCCACGTCACTGTACGTGTTTGAAACATCGAAGTTTTTTGCATGTGTTATTGTTGAAATTCCGTTTTTTGACACAAACCAACAATACTCGCCAAAAAGTGAAAACATAATTCATTCACGTAGCTAATCTTGGTTTTTATCTGTGTGTGTGTGATTGAAAATTGAAACTAGTTTACTGTACCGATCTTTCTCGCCGTGAATCAATCTCAACCGGCATGTCACCAAATTTCCTTTTCTTTTCGTCCACAAAATCAACTCAATCAACTCACATACTTGCCATCGATCACATTATCATCAATCAGATACCTTTTCACTTCTTTTTATCACAAAAACGATCATCTCAGCTCTCGAAAACAAATTACAATTCTACGTACCACGCTACGCACGACAAACAAAACAATAATGGCATACAATAACAACAACAACAACAACAACAACATGAGTAAAAGTAGATTTCCAACCTACATTATTGAACATCAAGACCACAACCATAATATCTCATCGTTAACGTTATCATCGCCAACGTCATCATTATCACCATCGTCGTCATATCTGTATTCGTCGAACAACCATGATGGCGGCGATCCACGTGCACAACATGCACAACCCATGCTAGCTCCAGAATCATTCGATCATTCCTCTTCGTCGTCGTCATCATCGTCTGGTTCTTCCCATTCACATTCACATGAGGAGTTAGCAATGTGGAAGAAATCGGTACATCCGTTATCGTCGTCGCCATCATCACGATCCTACGAAACTTCTTCAAATTCATCTTCGATACAAAACATTCAACACCAAAAAAGAAAGGTGGTGGATATCAACTGATTTTACCATGGTCGTCATCAAATTTAAATGGTGGTCGTGGTACTAGTGATGATGATGCACATACATTAAAGAAAAAGATGAAAAAGGATCGTAAAACTAAAGCAGCAGCAGGTACATTAGGTGGTATGGTTATTGGTGGTGTCATACTTGGACCGCTCGGGGTGTTCATTGGTGGTGCAATTGGTGGCGTGACAACACAAAAATTGGCGAAACATAGTGATCGTAAAGCACAACGGAAACATGAAAAACAATGTTATCAAAAATCTGCGAATGAAAAATCGAAACATTGGAACACGAACGGTAATGCATTATTTGTTTAATTCCCTAATCATAGATTCGTATCTAAATCACAAAGAATGAATTACCGAGTTCGATTATCATTATTAATCAGGATTAATTATTCATTCTACTTCATATTCATAATATACATATCAAAAAGGGGGAAATATTCGTAAAAGAAAGAAATTACGGCAGATAACATCCAGCTAAAACTATAGCGATGACGACGACGACGACGACGACGACGTGTAATCTATGTAACAATAAAGATGAGATATACCATGAACACCATTATCTATATAAAAATTTGTCTATATACTGACATCTTTACAATATTATATGCAGCAGCTAGCTAGCTAGCTAGCAGCAGCAGTGCTAGTAGTTGCAGTAGCAGCAGCAGTAGACGTAACAATAGACTCGTATTTAAAGTAGTATCCTACCCAAACTACCACATACCTTTCTGTTATTTGTGTAGTAGATGTATTATCTTTTATTTGGTTTGATATACAAAAATGCAAGGGGTATATACCCAGTAGGAGACTAGGGATTAGCTGTTTGCTGTATACCTCCTCACACATGCAAGTGCTGCAACAAGGGATTTCAATTTGATAACAACTACATTGTAGCAAGCAGCACAGGTAAAATAGCAGGGAATTGAGGTGCAGATGTCAATTCTGCTATGCAGAATGCTCTGTGTACTGGAAAAATGAGTATACACAGTGTGTGCTCATAAGAAACAGTTTCTATAGATAAAATTTGGCTTGGAGTTTGCGTGTATAGTAGAATCGACCTGACCCATTGCTTACAGATATGTAGACATCTTCCAATCCCAACAGATACCTAGAGGAAGGTTTATAGGATCATTCCGTAGGAATATTAAGAAATTATTTACTGAGAAGGAGCAGGCAGAGGTATGTATTGCAACAAAAATTGGTTGAGTGACAGTGCTGGGATTACTGGCAATATATAGTATTTCTAGTAAAGTAACAGGATTTTCATCTTAATCGGTTAGCAGATGCCACTGTGGTATCCTAGAGAGACTATGAGATGTTTGACCATGTCTTTAATAGTGCATCCCCTATCCAGCTAAGTGAGTGAGTTATGAATTTATCAACATTCTAATCCTGTTCCTGACAAAGGAAATATATTGCTTAATATCTCCTATGTTTACCAATGTATCATGATGACATTTCCTCCAGAAGCTGTTAGAAAGGGGAGGAATCTTGAAATATTCCCGCACTTTCATACAAAATGTGTGGTATCCTTGTAATGCTCTTTGATTGAGTGGTACATGCCAGTAATCACCATGTTCTTGAAGCACAAGAAATACTCAAGAGAATGGTGGGAATCAGTATCTCACCTAGACATAGAACTCACTCACTCATTTATACCATTTTCATTTACAGGAAGATTTATTGATGAGCATAATTTATTGATGATCATCAACTTTCCTCCAGCTGAACCTTGTTCACTGTTACATAGGGGAGAACACCCCCCCCCCCCCCTGTCATGTACAAGAAGGAATTGTGTGATAATCTCCCTGTCTGCCCTAACCCTATGGGTATAGGAATGGATGACTGGGTGGTATCTTGGTGCACCATGCTGGTTCTAGAACCTAAGGAGAAGTTATTCATCTTATTATTGAAAGTTGTTTAATATTCCAATAACCAAACTCCACTGGAGAATTTGTGAGATAGAAATGATACCAATCAGAATTACTTTAGTCAAGTGATGATGAACCACCAGGAATGGTAGGAGGCAAACACAATACTATGTGGATGTTTGCGCACCTGACCCATCTAATGTTGTCCTCTGCAACCCTTTCAAGTAAGATATTTTGTGGTTCGTTTTATTCATAAATCATGTTATTTTTGTGCCTACCTACCACACCAGCGGAATGTACTATCATTCCTCAACCACAGGAACAAAACAGTGGTAGGAAGCAACTACAATATTCTAGTACACTATAAGAATGCTAGTGCACCCAACCCAGAAGGGGTTGTCCTCTAAAACACTTTCAAATAAGATATTTTGCTGTTCATTTTGATTGAAAATCTTGTTGTTTGTGTACCTTCCACAACAGCGGATTGTAATTTATTCAGCAACCACACAGTAAAAACAAATGGTAGGAGGCAACTACAATATTCTAGTACACTAAAAGAATGCTAGTGCACCTAACCCAGAAGGTGCTGTCCTCTGAAACACTTTCAAATGAGATATTTTGTTGTGTGTACATGTACATTTTAAATCCCTAAACTTTGTACCGTGTGTGAGCCTACACTGTGAGATACCAGTAGGCTTAGAAGACCAAGGAATATAATAATTCTCCATCCAATATGTCAATTGTTAACTTCATGGTCAATATTTCTAAAAAAATGACTTTTCAGGCGTATATATTGGATGCTAAAGTTGTTATAATATACTAGACTAACAAATACTAGTAAAAAATTTTTTTTGACCTGATTTTTT